>CAXKVX010001208.1:0-22485 GCA_964058865.1 Eleocharis quinqueflora | reverse complement strand
CCAATGACACTATATTTTATTTATTATTATTAATATTTATTTATTATTTATTTGTCCATCAACAAAACCAAGGATTGCAAATGATCTCTCCAGATCTATTAGAAACAGAACAAAACATGACCAATACGGTGCCAAGAGGCTACACCAGATAAAGAGATGTCTAAGGCTCTATCAGGTAAATAAGGTGAATATTTTTTTTTCACATTTGGAATAACATGAATACCTAAAAATAAATAAATAACTAGAGAGATATGTACATCACTAAAATCCTCATCAGCCAATGACGATAATTTGATATCCTTATGAATATTGGAGACACGTATTACAATATTAGTGCTCATTCCCCCAACCTGGTATGTCTCTGCATCTTTTTTCACACCTGACATAATTACAGGAAGCACCATTGTAATGCATATGTTTTATTTTTATCAACTTTAGCTGTTTAGAAGCAGTCTCTAAATGATTTAAGCTTATATGCATCATAATATCTATCAGAAATGTTGATAATTTAAGATGGATTACCAGTCACTTGGCCGATCTGATACAGATTGGGTGGGATTCCGTAGAATTCCTTCACGAGATGTTTGACCCTCACAAAACAGCCCAAGACTTTGTGTTCAAATGTATCAGGATTTTTCAAAAATTGAAGAACTAAAGCCTGTCGCAAGTATACTAACTTGATATTTTCTCTGACAAGAGCTGCTGTACACATTTTCTTCTCATTCACAAATCTTTCCCTAGAGTTCACATCATGTTATCTTCCAGTCAAACCTTGAATTTCGCAATTATAACCCTAGTGGGCCTGGTACGTAGTAACTAGGGGTACAACAGATACGGCAGTTGTAGTGCAACAGTTTGAACCAAAAAACCGAGCTATGATGAATTGGCTTGGTTCAGTGCTGTGTTATAACCATTTCGGCTAAATCATGTCCCTGCGTAAATCATGTTTGGTCCATATCCTAACTGGCACAGTAAGGTCCCAAACAGCTTGTTCAGAGATCATACTTAAACAGTGAAATTATACAAGTTGTTTGCACAGATATCCTACCAGACCAGTACAAAACCAGTTATGTTTTATCAACCACAGCATCATAGTAGTGATACCCTACCTGACTGCAGTCTAAACTACAGGTACAGCACTAACCAGCAAATAAAAAAGCACTATAAAATAAAACAAAACCATATGATGCAATATACCAGACTGAGAAAACATCCTGCATGTGAGAAGCTTGTCCCACATTGAGTTTCCTCTTCTTCGCAGCTACAGACTCCTCTTCCTGTTCTTCATCACTTTCTGAAAATAGAATTATATCTGCTTGATTTCCTGGAAAATGATCTTCCAGCAATTTGTAAATCTTACTGAACTTGACTCTCCTCTTTCCAAAGAGTCCTCTGAGCTTGATATCACATAGCACAAATTTCTTCTTTTTCCCTGGTTCATAGAGGTTATTGTTCTCAATGTACCTCTTCACCACCCTCTCAACATCCCCTTGAGACAAGGAGACATCCGCATCCTTACCAATAGAGACCAGAAAACCAATTAGCTCCTCTGAACCCCAGTTAATGAAGTTCCTCGTCTTTGATCGGCATTTCTTGTTCACCAAGGAGTTCACTTTCAATTTGGGTTTACATTTTCGCTTCCGGGATTCCTTTTCTGGCAAAAAAGAGGTACTAGAATCGAGCTCGGGCTCGGGCTCAAAATCCTCCTCAGATATGTTTTCCTCTTCTCTGCCTGTTTCTTTCATTTTTCTTCTGGCTGCTTTAAGGTCAGAGAGACTGAGGGACTCAGTGTCCTTGATGATATACCAGTAGTCCCTGAAAAGATGCTCCATCATGTTTTTTGGGTCATCAAAGTCAACCTTTTCCTGATCATAATTCATAAACAACAATGAGGTTAACAGTAGATGTTGTGAACCTTGTAAGGATGTGATGATTACATGCACACTGGATTCCAATATAATCTTAAGCATCAGTAAAAAAAATGAACATTGGGTGACCAAGAAAACTAGGAGAAACAAAATAAATAAAGAATCTCTTGTTTGAGTGTACCAGACTAGAGTGCCACGGTACATACTCTTGCTTTAGCAATTGACAGATTATACATTTATTTTCACTTCTTTAAAAAACCAACAAAGGACACTGCAGTCGATACAAATCATTATGTTATAACTCTTTGAGCTAAAATTCTACAACCCTCGAGAAACAATTATACAGAACACTAAAATGACATTACCCCATCAGAGTTGTAATCTTTATTTTCTTCAATAAGAATGGCGAGTCTGAGACACATCCTGCAAAAACCATTATTACTGTTCCTGATTGGTGCAAATTCAGCCTCTTTGACACATGTATGGCAAACAGAACTATTGGGACAACCATAGCACTGGAAAACTGCCATCTTGTTGCAATTAGAACACGAATGCCAGGCTGTTGGCAAAGGAGAAAGTAAAAGTCGTTAAAGTTCCAAATAGAGTTTCTCATTCTCAAAATAAATTTCCCCCCTGAATAAAAACTCAAGTGTGTCCAAAATTTTTCCCACATGCCCTTCCATCCTGTTGCTCTGAAAATGCCCAACTAAACAGGATCCCCTCTTTCTTCCTTCATACAAGACCAAGAATGGAGGGTCATTTGGCATTTTTTTTGGACTTTGATATAAAGCCCCCAACATTACCCCATTTTGCCCCCACCACTTCAAAAAACTGGGTCCTGCGGAATTTTAGTATTAGGTGGCCCCTATTGTCATATGTGATAGGGGGGCACTGGAGGGGACAAAGCAGGGGCAGTTATATACTTTCCCTGTTTTAAGAAATAGACAAGGAGGCTCTAGAAACATTCTCCATGCTTTTGAGGAGTATAGGTGATATTTGTCTCTCTTTTAAAAGGTCCGTAAATAGCAATGTCCAGAAGACAAAATTTGAACATGCCCTTGAAGAAACAAGAAATTAACGTAATTACTTACGGCACTCCCAAGTATTTTCATCGTCCAGGAAGGATTCATCCTTTTCTACACAGTGATGATGGTATGCCTTTCTACAGTTTCTGAAAATTGAAGTACAATTACGAACATGAACCATCAACCTTTTAGGGGGTTAAGTCAAAATTGCTTTAGTAAGAAACAGCACATTATAAGAACATGAAATTTTCCGATCAACGTTTCAACATGGTAAGTCCACAATTTAATTCGGTGCATGAACCAGTTAACATGGGAAATAAGACATACAGAAGACAGTTTAATTACAAGAAAAGAAAAGGAGAGAATAAAATAGAATAGAATAGAATAGAATAGAAAAGAATATGACCTGAAGTCGCAGACACGAAGTTCTCCCCCATCTTTGCAGGAAAAGCAACAATCCTCTCCCATGTCATCATCCATTTTGCTTCACGTTCTTTGCAGACCTAAAATTTCGATTGAACTCATCAGAGACATGATTATCTCAAATAAAATATTACAGAAAGAACCCATCTTTCTCCTATTTCAACATTTCCACCGAAATAAACAGTTCTAAGATACTTTCAGATTTTTACGGGTAGTGCTCTCGATTTCAGATTTTTGACAGCTAGTGCTCCGAACTTGCTTTCGCGCCTTCAAAATAGGTAAACAATTTTCCTTTTTACATTTTATCTCACAACTGACCAAAATTCACTGAATGTTGCAGCATTTTCCAAATCAATCTATAGCAAGAAAACAAAATTCCTTCTAGGTCTAAGAAATCACTGATTGCGAAAAGAAGAAGACTGATTAAAAAAGAAATGTACCCTGCTATCAGTAAGAAAATCGCCGAGAGAAAACGAGAAAGCGACTTGGATGGTACTCTTCGAACGAAGAAGAGACCCACCGCGAGGTCGCTAAAACGGAGGTAATTTGTTTTCTAGGCAGAGAGTAATAAAGCACACAGTAAGCGACTTGGATGGGGAGATAGTACTCTAGAAATTCACGATTTTAATCAAATGCGGTGTGAATTTTCACAGTAAAGCGTACAGAAGAATAAACCACGTGTACGTTTACTAAAGTGGTGCAGTGGCCCCGTTTTTTATCTTTATCGTTGGATTAAATCTCACCGTATGATCGTTGATTATATGATGAGGAGGAATTTTTTTTTATAAAGTTTGGTCCGTTGAAATTTTATCGAACGGTCCAAATCAAAAGATATGCACCACTAAAAGGGAACATCGTTACCCTACCTCCCCACCCAGCTGTTACAGAGGATATTGTTTCGTTTACTAAAACCCTAAGGCCCAGTTCGATTGTAACCCACGCACGTGGAAAAATGAGAATTTGCTCAGAGCAATTTTTTTTTATTCCATTCGCATAGTGATTTTCAATTCAATTCCTATGTTCATTTTCATGCGTGGGAGGCTTCCGAACAGGACCTAACAGAGTTCAGAAGTATTTGGTAACTAATTTGCCCTTAATTGCTCAAGTCATGTCTAGAGTAGTGGTCAGGCATAAGTAGAGGTGGCAGAATCCGATCTGACTCGGTCCGATCTGAATTCAATCTGATTCAATATTTTGATAAAGTCAAACTATCCAAATCCGACCTGACATGACCTGAGATGATCCGTAACTTGAGACAAAGCAACACATGAGCGACCTGAGCCTGACTCGACCCGAGACGACTCGTAATCCGAGATAACGCGACACATGAGGACCCAAAACCGATCTAACTCGATCCGACTTGACCTGATACAACCTGTAAATTGATCTAATCCTATCTTACCCACATCATATTATAATTTTACTAAGAAATTGACATCAGAGAAAGCCAAGATTACTAACACAATTTAATAACGCGACTCAATCTTGTTCGATTGAACTTAAAACTCAAAATAATACTTGAAAGTTATCGGTGCAACCCGACTCGAACCCGACCCGATCTCGCTCGACCCGACCCGTCACCTGAAAAAGATCGACACGACTCGAAACCCGACCTGACCTTACTCGACCCGACCCATGACCTTGCTCTTGAGCCACGAGTCATTTCTGGCTAGTCAGAACCTCACCTCTTCTCTGCCATCGAGCAACTCACTCAAGCCTTCATGGCGAGCTCCTCCAAGAATCGACACACTCAAAGTCGACCGGGTTTCAGAACTCAACACATGCCATCAGGGTCAATTCTTAGGCCCAATCCGAGAAATCAACCCAAGCATAGTTTTTCTCAAAAGCCAACGGGCCAGCACTAAGCCCAACTAGCAACACGTTTTAGACCAACCAAAGGACTGGAAAAAAAATTCAAAAAGGCCCCAGCCCCAAAAATTTATGCAATTTGCCAAATATGCTCTAACTATGGTCACATAGCCAAACATTGTTGGTTTAGGTTTGAACAAGAATCCAATTCCTCCTATCAAGCATTTGTTGCTCAACCATTTGCACCTCAACATGGTTCAAAAGAATAGATGTTAGATACGGGTGCTACAAATCATATCACAAGTGACATCACCAACCTTTCCAATTTCTACGAGTATAATGAGACCGATTCTCTTCAAATTGTAAATGGTAGAGGACTTCTCATCCTCCATATTGGTTCATCTACCTTTTTAATTAATGATACTCAACTTGTGTTAAAAGAAGTCTTACATGTACCTTGCTTTTCTAAAAATCGTCCTAGTCTTTCAAGACTATTACTTGATAATCATTCTCTAACCTTTGAATTTGTCTCTTCTTTTTGCATTCTAAAGAATCTCCACACCTAGAAGATCATTCTTCAAATCTCAACTACTAGAGGGCTTTATACCTTCTCTCCTCACTCTTCAAATGCCCCTCAAGCTCTCCTTGGTACAAGAACCTCCATTAATAAATGGCATGATCGACTTGGCCACCCTTCTCAAGACACAACTTTTGATGTAGTTAAACAATTTTCATTACCTTGCAATTCTTCCAATTTCAATCTATGTCATTCTTATTGTGTAGCAAAAGCTCATAGATTACTCTTTTCTTCTTCTTTATCTTCAACTACTTCTCCACTAGAATTAATACACTCTGATGTATGGGGACCCTCTCCAATAAATTCATTCAATGGATTTCGTTATTACATCATTTTTGTTGATGACTTCTCTTGATTCACTTGGGTCTACTTTATGATGCATAAAAGCGAGGTTACAAATTTTTTTACTTCTTTTAAAGCATAAGTTGAAAATCTCCTTTCCTCTAAATTTAAAATTTTAAGAACCGATGGTGGCACTGAGTACAAACTTATCCTCACCCATTTTCCACAAATTATCCATCAAACATCTTGTCCATACACACCTCAACAAAATGGCCTTGCCGGAAGAAAACATCGTCATATCATAGAATTATCTATTGCTATGATGACTCAAGCTTCTCTACCTCTCAAATTTTAAGATGAAATGGTCTCCAATGTCGTTTACTTAATTAATATATTACCATCTTCATCACAATCTCAAATACCATACACCTTACTCTTCAATAAGCAACCCGATTTTTCATTCTTGAAAACTATTAGGTGTCTTTGCTTTCCCCTTACACGACCATACAACACAAACAAATTGGAACCACAATCCATTCCTTGTCTTTTTCTTGGCTATGCTCTCACTCAAAAAGGCTATAAATGTCTCGATCTCTCAACACATAAATTGTACATTTCACGACATGTACAATTTGATTAGAATACATACCCTTTCCAAACCTCAGCTAACCATACTGGGTCAGAAGAGAAATTTTTCTCTACAGGCCTGCATCACTCCCAGTCACTGGGCCATTCACTGGAGACTATTACACCATCAGATGGAAATCCCTCAGCAGCAAGCGAGCTGAATATGGTTTTATCACAGCCTACTGGGCCTTGCACACATAAATTTTCAACTGGGCCGCCTGTGCCTCCTAAGCCAGTTACCGATTCACTCCAGGATTCTCAAACTCCACCTGCCCGCGATGCTCCGGGATTCTCAAACACCATCTCTCCCAGCTCTCTGTTTCAACAGACGATTCGGTAAATACTCAACCAGCTCACTCTCCAACTGAAGTTTCTGCCACTCAACCTTCTACTCAACAGACCCACTCTATGATCACCCGAACAAAAGACAATACCCGAAAACCGCGTCTATTTCCTGATTTTGTTGCCTTATCTACTACCCGGGATATTGAACCTTCTACATTTCGACAAGCATATTTAAGTTCCGAATGGCGACAAGCTATGGCAAGTGAAATGGATGCATTAGCCAAAAACCAAACATGGAAACTTGTTCCCCGTACAACTGGGCAAAATATCATTGGGTGCAAATGGGTATTCAAAATAAAAAGGAATTCAAACGATTCCATCCAACGTTACAAAGCTCGACTTGTGGCTAAAGGATTCAATCAAGAAGGAGGGATTGATTATCAAGAAACTTTCAGTCTCGTAGTTAGACCTACAACAATTCGGATTATACTAGCCATAACAATCTCAAAAAGGTGGCTAATTCAACAATTGGACGTCCAAAATGCTTTCTTACATGGAGATAAAAAAAGAAATCGTTTTTATGACTCAACCATCAGGCTTTGAAGACAAATCCCGACCTAACCATGTATGCCTTCTCTCAAAATCCTTATATAGCCTCAAACAATCTCCTCGTGCTTGGTTTCAAAAATTGAGCGAAGAACTTCTCTCCTTTGGGTTTCAATCTTCTTCCTATGACCCTTCTCTCTTCATCGCCACACATCAAGGACACTATCATCATCGTTGTTTATGTCAATGATATCATTATCACCTCTTCTCATCCCGAGGCAATATCACATTGTATATCATTCCTACACTCCAAATTTGCTATCAAGGATCTAGGTTCACTTCACTATTTCCTTCGTATTGAAGTGAGACAAACTGAAATCGGAATGCACCTCTCTCAACACAAATACATCAATGACCTACTCAAAAAAGCCAAAATGCAAGATTCCAACCCTTGTTCAACACCACCTTCTACCTCTTAATCTCTCTCCAAATTTGATGGAAATAATTTTGAAGATCCTCAATTATATAGAAGCATTGTGGGTGCTTTCAATATGCAACAATCACACGACCCGATTATAACCTTTGCCGTAAACAAAGTCTCTCAATTTATGTACAATCCAAAAACAACCCATTGGGCAGCCGTGAAACGCATTTTACGATATCTCAATGGTTCCCCAAATCTCGATCTTCAATTCACACCCTCTACCTCCAACACTATACATGCATATAGTGTTGCTAATTGAGCAGGATGTCACTTAAATCTTTGTCCGACGATGCAGAGGTGAAAAGTAGGACTCCTTTTTTCGCAAAATAATAGCAGATACAGATCCATCCAGGAGAGGTTAGCTGAATTCTCTAGAATTTTTTTCAAAATTTATCATACAATAATTTTTCTTTCTAAAAATATATTTATAATTTGAACAAAAATAAAAAATATGCACCATAATGAATTCCTTTGAAAAAAAAAAGAAATCTTAATTCCTAAATCGGTTCTGAGCCGAACAACAATTGTGCATTTATTCCGACGTGTTTCATCTCATGGAGTCATGGTTTTAGGTGATTGAGGAACTGAGAACCCAAACCCATTCATTTGTATTCGGTAACAGTTTCATTGCGTCGAACCTGGCACTAGTATTCTTTTGTATTAGGTCCTAAATAAAAAGGTTAAAAAAATCGTGGTCGGCAGGATTCGAACATGCGCGGGCAGAGCCCACATGATTTCTAGTCATGCCCGATAACCACTCCGGCACGACCACCTGTTGATACTCTTGCTGAACTCTACTAAGTAGTTAATACTAAGTCGGATATCTTAAGCAACCGGCGCGGGCAGAGCCCACATAATTTGTCCATTCAGCAGGGGTAGTAACATAATTTTGCCACAATCGATCTGTCGTAACACCTTTTAGTTCATAATTTATCTTAACGGTGCTGATATGTCATAATACCTTTTAATTTTAGTTCACCTTAATGACGCATCTAATCTTACTCTAATCCATTAATTTATATTCTCTTGTCAAGTTTTGTTCTGTTCGCATAAATCAAGCTTGACCGGGGAATTGATTATCGATGATTGTAAGACGGCGGGCGAAAAGAAATGCGTAGAGGATATTTTTGACAATAAAAAAAAGTGAACAAATAGAAACATCGAGTTCTTAGATGTTTTATAAGATAGTAGTATAGTACATATGAGAGTTACGACGTGTCATCCTGAGAAATGAAATCTTTGTCACTTAAATTTAATTTGATATTCCAGTGAAGATCAAAAGTCGATGAGAGACTTTAGATTGCTTTGAAAATATTCGAGAGCAAAGATCACTCGTTTATTTTTCAAAAAAAGAAAATCTAGTTAGATATGAAATCTACTAAAATCATTTTTTCTCTACATCTTATATGTTGGCACACGGCCTGCACACTGATTTATCTTTACCGTCAATTTCATTGCTTGCCTTGGAGCATTCGCCTCCAAAAACAAAAGAGTTGTCCAGCTTTTTATTTTTATTTTTATTTTAACATATATAAGATGGAAGTTGAATATTTCAAATTTAGAGATTTATAAATGACTTTTCAATCGAATATAACGTACGACACACACGAAGAACACAATTTTACCTACTTACGACACTAATAAGACTAGTTCTAATAAGATAGTTAATTATAATTATAATATTAATAATGCACCTGAAATTGAATTTGACAATATAATTTGCAGTTTTGCATTAACAAGTGAATTAAAATTGACGCGAGGAAAAATCACATCAATTTAATATATTGTTGTTTGATAGTTGTGAAGCACGAATATATAATAATATTAAATAAAAAGAACATATTATCCCAACTATGATTTTGTGATGTTGTCAAGTGAAACCAGAAATTTTTTTATTAATCAAAATAAATTGAAAAAACACAAAAGTGACAAAATTTGAATCAAAATTATCAAAGTAGTCATTTCGAAATCACAGATTTCGGAGTAACTCCGGAATCATTTTATTAATAAAAATATTAATATTTTAATTGATGAGTTGGGTTGTATTTAAGTAAGTTTTTGTAACGAATTCGACTGCACTTATCGGGACTATAAATAAATATTTTTAATGTCGCAAATCATCAAGCTGTAGATATCCGAGTCTAGCTATTTCCACCGCGCTGAGTCTGATTTGCGATCGGAGGAACATACATCTCAAATTTAACTCCAACTTGAACTTATATCTTAATTAGTATTTTCTATCATGAGTTTACGTCGGATTCAATTTTGAATTGCTCATTTCTTCCGGTTGCAAAACAGACTTGGTGTGATGAAAGTAGACTCGAATATCTACAGCTTGATGTCCTGCGACGATAAAAAAGACTAATTATGATCCCGACGAGCGCAGTTGAACTTGTTACAAAAAATATTAAGTATGATTAACATTTTTTTCTACAAACTTCGACTACGCTCTTCGGGATCATAATTTATTCTTTTTTATCGTCGCAAGCCATCGAATTATAGATATTCGAGTCTACTTCCACCACGTTGAGTTCGATTTGCGACCGGAGAAACACACATCTAAAATTGAGCTCCACTATCAACTTATGTCTTAATTTGTAATTTTTTATCATGTGTTTGAGAGATGGGCTCCACTACCAATTCAAAATTTAGCTCAAAAATATATTTGACGTCTACATGACAATTATTCTTGAAAGATGGATTATTATGAAAATTTTATACGAAAAAAGATGCACTTAGCGTTAGTTTTTTGTGATTATTTTGTAGAAAAATAATGATGTGACTAAATTTGATGATATATCAATATTAAGTGATTAAAAATAAATAATTAAAAGTTTATGATGCATGAAATTGATATTTGTTATGTAACAAGTTTCACCTAGATATATAAAATTCTTGTTGCAAGTATACAACATGTCGTTGGAGTATTTTAGGTATCAAATCAGAGGGACAAGTCGATTTTTAATTCTAACTCAATAATTAGAATCAGACAAGAAAAGCATTAGTTGTGGAATTGTAGTTGTTTGAAGGAGCAAAATAAAAGAAAACAATTAGGTTGGAGGTTTTAGATCAATAAAGCGAGACTTAGGGTTGTCGGTTCATCATTGACTTACTTAACACAATAAATTAATAGTTGTCACAATTGTTGATAATATGGACGGGTATTCTAATTAAGGTATTAAAAGTTTATCTCTCAGTTTAATGCCTTCACTAGTATAGTCAAGATCGAGAGTGAGTCAAGCCCCAAATTATACCAGTGCTTAAGCTCGTATCGAGGTTGGGTGATACTAAGTCGGGTACCGAACAATTACGCGTTTGGCAAGACGACTAAGCAATTCCTAACAAGTCTCTTGAACGAATAATCGTTATTCTCAAATTTTATTAGCAATTCAAATGTTCTTTCTTGTTCGGATTTGGGTTATCAAATTCTCAAAATCAAACACTAGAATAAAAATCAATAAAAAGAAACAAAAATTAACAACAATTGATTCAACAAGTTAATTTATAAGTAAGCAAGTTTCATGAATTTTCTACAATCCTAGAGAGGTGTTTATCCTCTCATGATTAGAACAAGTACAAAAGAATTCATTGCAACGAGAATGAGAGAAAGAATATATGAGAAATGAGTAGAAAAACTGAAGAAATTCTTCTTGCGATGAAGCTCCTTCCTCCTTGTTCCAAACCTTAGATCTCCTTTTCTTTGGCAAAAAATTGTCCAGGAAGAGAGCCAAGTCGAGAGAGAAGAGATGAGACAATTGACGACTTATTTTCTTGTTTAAAATCAAGTAGATCAGAGCTTCGACCTATTTCTTGCAGCCTGCGAAGAATCTTTGCGGACGCAAGAAGTTGTAGGAATTCGAATTTGAAGAAACTCAAAACATAAAAGTTGTAGATCTTTCTCTCCTCTTTCTAGGCATTTTGAATCATCAAATTCGAACATCGTATGAGAAAATTACGGCCAAAATAGTAGGCAGTTCGCAGTAGGTCTATTTTGGAATAAAATTCTTGCGACCTGCAAAGAAAGTCTTACTGCCAACAAAGAGTTTTCTAAATCTCAGGTCCCTTCTGTGCATTTTCTTGTGGCCGGCATGAAACTACTTCTGGTATGTAATATTTCTTATTTTCACCAGATTTCTTCGTTCGGACATTCAAACTTCACTGTAAAGCTAAGAACGAGCTCTATAATATTGGCATATCATGTTGACTTAACTCAATCATTCATTTACTGTATTTTTTTTATAAAAAAACTATAGTAATATCATAAAATTGCACATTTTAATCCTAAACTAACCTAAATTATCCTAAACAACTTAAAGACTTGATTAATTTGTAATAAAAATCCGAATGTTTGATTATATAAATAAATTTATCAGTTTAGTGATCAAATATAAATTGATATAAATTGAATGCAATGTTTAATGCTCTTTCAAAAAATTACCCTAACTTTAATCTATCTTAAATTTATTTTCGTTTAGTACATCGAAATGTCTTAAATATTTAACTTATCATTCTTCACTCGTCAAAACACCCATACGCCATATGCAGTTCGTATGGTGCGATGCATGTTAATCTTAGAGCATCTTTAGCTTGAAACTCAAGAATTTTTAAAAATAATTGCCATTGAAATTTAATCTTTTTCTTTCTTAATTTCTAAACTCCCACATCCTTAAAATTAAAATTTTTAATTCACATCATCAAATACTACAACAAACATCATCAAATGCTACAACAAACTAATTATTTCTGACGCATTTTTCCGCACCTCTCTTCTCTTTTTAGCACTGAATGTATTATTTTATGCAAAAAATATTTCTAAGCTAGAAATCGAAGCTTATGCTTTGATTTCGACCTCTTTGTCGTAGGAGTTTGTTCTCTCCCTTCTTCGTCGCTTACCATCTCCGTTCATGACTGTGTGTGTGAGAGAGAGAGAGCAGAGCTAGAGAAAAGATTTAGAAGCGGAGCTAGAAAAAACCCGCCTTCTTTTCTTATTTTCGTTGGCATGGCGAATTCAGGATTTCCGTCAGGGAGGGACAAGATCTATAAATTTTTACAAGAAGGGCAAAATGATGCACATTTTTAAATATACATGATTATTTTGCAAAATAAATTGACAAATCGTATAAATATACAAAGTTATTTTGCAAAAAAAAAATTCAGAGAGGGCGATTGTCCCTTGGTCTTGACTGGATCTGCCCCTGTCCGTTGGAGTCCTATTTTTTAGGAGAGAGAGAGAGAGCGCCAGCGCTGTGGTAGAACGATCAATTTTAGCGAATTATTAAGCCACGTCATAGTTTATAAATTTTGAAACAAAATTGCTAAGTAAGAAACTTTGAAACAAATTGCTAAATAAGAAATTCAAATGGAACAGATACCTGATGAGAGTTATCTCAAAAACAACACCTGATATAGGGAATTATAAAGTGACTGTGAATTGCTTATTATGCGGATTATATAAGCTCTAATATATTGAAATTGCAAGTATATATATATATATATATATATATGTATATTATATCATATGGATACTTATGAGGTGTGGTTTTGATTCACTTGTTAACTAATATATTTCGTTATTTATTCAAGGAAAAAAAAACATGTAAGATCTAAATACATTGACGATCATATGATACCAACATATTTCATATAGGGTCATTTTAATTCCTCTCGTTATCTTTGTTTGTTGGAAACTGGCGATAATTATCAGAAAAGTAATTATGTTTTATGAATTTTGCGTTTTATATCAAGCTCTAAAATGTTTCTCCAATTTATATGTTTAGAATCTCCTCTTATTTACTCTCTTTCATACTAGGATCTAAAAAAAAACTTTAGCTCATTGAGAAATATGTCGTATCAATTAATAACATAAATGGTTTTTGAATACACTGATACTTCTGTTACACACCACTGCGTGGCGCAGATGGTAGTGTATAAGTTCTCCATAGGAGAGAACCTGGGATTGAATCCTGCTGATGGCAGGTGTAGTTTAGATTAGGGGGTGTTGCGTGTGTGGGTGTGAGTTGTGTTTGCCTACGGGCTTTGATAAAAATAAAAAAAAATACTTCTATTTAAAAATGATTTTCTGCCAATGAACACGACCATACAAAACTTCGAAAGTTTTTAGTTTATTTCTGAACCACATACTAGAGAGCTCAGAATGTTAAAAGCCAGAAACTCTTGGTTTCAAATCGCCTGCTCGCCAAATCTGTGCTCGTTCCTGCTCGCCGAAAGATATGAACCGTTCAAAATCCATATAACGGCCCAAGCGCCTGCCTCATGAATCACATCACAGCTGTTGAATCTATCCGGTTGAATCTGGACGGTCCAGTCGAGCGAGCAAGGTTAGCTGTTGGATCTATCCGGTTGAATCTGGACGGTCCAGTCGAGCGAGCACAACCTTGCTCGCTGGCTAGGCGAGCATGCAATACGAAGCCGAAACTCTTGATTACCCATCGATTGGACCCACAAAGTTTCAAAAAACGAGGAGGAGGAGGAGATTAGACAATTTCCTCGTTTATAAGCTTTGCAAACTATAACTTTAGCTGCAAACCAAATTACTCTTTAGTTACAAACAGAATTTGATCAAAGTACCATTGACTGAAATATAATCATAACATAACTCGATAATACACATAATCCATATACAAGTAATTTGTAAATAACCTTGAAAGATAAAAGGCATTTAAGAACAAAAGCATAAGAACTGTTATAATTTAGATTTTTTTATAGCTACTCTATTGAAAAGGCGTTCACCAGATGCTGACACAAATACTGATCTAAGCAAGTATCGAGACAGACCATACCCTACATGCTACAGTGCATCTATTCTAGATAGTTCAAATCAAACTTGGAAATATTAATCTAGCACCATATCCATAATAAAGTTGTATACATGTTTGACAACATTCCCTATCTGTTTCTACTCACTGATAGGATCTGTTTCAGTTCAACCCCGGGGCAGTTTGGGGACAGAGTATCAGATAAAATAACACTCTTAACATATCATAGCACATCATTTATCCCAATAATTACATAGCATTTCATCATGCTTTTACATCCAAGTTGGACCGTTTGTGTTTTTACCCCAATAATTTACATAGCACTTCATCATGCTTTCACATCCTAGTTGGCCCTTCTCAAACAAGGAGAAAGATGTACATATCCTAAGGTGTAATCATCCATCCCTAGAAAGACAAATTTTATGTCGATGGCACTACACAATTTATGTCTATTCTTTATACTAAAGACATGTAAGTACTAAGATAGGGTTATTCATTATACAGGCCTAAAACAGGCCATGGGGCCACAGCACCGGCTGGGAAAGAGGCCCGAACCAAAGGAACTCGCCTCACCACTGAAAAGGCTTCGTTCAGGCGACCAGCACGGGACTTTAACTGTGAGGCCCTCTGCAAAACATAAAAGGGAAGGATGAATGAATTGTTAGCTTTGGTGCTACTAATTAGCTGAATATATGTGATCTAATTCAGTTAACAACTATTAGCTGGTAGTGGTAGCTGCACAGTCTATATCAATTTTCACCAGCTCAGTCAGTACAGTACTCCAGCAACCTTCATCAGCCACTGAGATTAAATATAGATAGGTTCAGATAAAAACAATGACTCTCTTCCTGTTGGGGATCAAATTTGTATTCCTCGAGTTACTTCAATTTTCTTGAAGCTTTCATTGAAGGTCAGGTTAATTCTAGCAAAGCCAAGTAGAAGTGAAAATCCCTTCTATTATCAGTTCTTACTACCAGCAAGGCAGTATAATTTGTCTCGGCTCTTACAAGGTTATAGTGATCACTCTAAGTTAAAAAGAACAATAGAAGAGAAACAATATTAGCATACACTATGAGGCTTACCAACATAGTATTGTTTTTACTGTGTTTTGTTGCATTCCTCACCTTTCCATAATGATTACTCGGATAATTTTAGTGTAATCCAACTTTCAGTGGTACATCCCACTCTTACTTGTACATTTTGTTCATACTATCATTCAAATTAAACATTAAAAATGTGAATGTGTTCCTAATTGTTTAGATAGAACACGTATCAAATTTGAATGGACTTATGATTTCATCATTACTCCACTAAAGCTCCACCATTAAAAATTTTAATTGTTTAATGAAAAACTAAAACAAACTCCGCCTATGTTTTACGTAGCCGGTCCCAAGTCAGGAAAGGAGGAGGGTTGTGATAGGTTTGGCGAGCCAACGTAAAAGTTCAGCCAATCTTATTGAGATAAAACCCGATAAGGGCTTCATTTCTGGCCTACTCCAACTTGTTTGGGACAAAAGACTTTGTTGTTGTTGTTGTTGTAATGAAAAACTAAAACAGTTTTATTCAAATTGATTCAAATTTGAACAATTGTTATATCTATGTAATTGTGAGCAGATCTACTATTCGAACAGGGGCGGAGCGACAGCATCAATATGGATTATTCCATATGAACAATATTTCTCAGTATTTAATGTAAGACTTAAAAAGGTTTGGATGTACTTAGAAATACCCTAATTATCACACAGTATATTCCTCTTATGAACTCTCCCATCATGCTGGCACAAAAGAAATCACAAGGATCAGCCTAGAATTCTATGTGGCCACAAGCTGTGTGATCTTGTGTGTTGCAAATCACAACATGTGAAAGTAACTGTATGTTGTCACACAAGCCTGTGACCGCATACCCACCGATTTCTTCTGGATAGACCAGATCTAGAGTGCCTTGACAGGTTCAAAAGTTTTCTTTTAATAAGTAGCAAAAAAATAACATGATAGATTCTCAGCTTTCTTTTTCCTGCTGATCTAAGATGTCTAATTATTTTTGGTCAAAGTTCAACCAATTGCTTCAATTTTTCAACTACACATCTACACCCAATATCATGCATCACAATTCTAATATATCAATACTCTCAATAGTATTAACTAATAACTAAATCTCCTATCTAATTCTTTAAACATCCAGAACAAAGATCTACATCTAACTTTAACCCATAAACAACGATCAATCTACAAAACGAAAAAAGTACTATAGTAACTAAGTGATTGCTGATTTCCTACCTGGCTACCTTTCTCAATTGCTTCAATAATGACCAGGGTAGTCAAATAAGTTGGGGATTTATTAAAAAATGACCTATCAAACCATAATAAAGCACACAATCAATTGGTCCAGAATGACCAAATAAACCATGTTTAGGTATAGATTAACAGACAAAACAACATACATGACATTGTGACGGTTTAATTGAAAAACAACTAAAGAAAATATCACCTTTTCATCGAGAACCATCTTCCATGGCATCAGAGTCGAACTATTATACTGATCCTGCGATCTAAGCAACTTTCTTCCCAAAATCGCAACCCCCAAAATTGCGGCAGCAACCGAAAAAGACCAAACAGGTCTAATTCGCAAAACACACATTCTAATCATCTCAAAAGGAAATTTCCACCACGCATCCCATCTCTTTCCTACATCTTCCTCTCCATTTTCCGAAATTGAATCGCGACTTTCACTTTCCAAATCAGATATCCATTGTCTTTCGCCACTTAACTGGCCAATTTCTCTCTTATCATTGTGAGTCGACTCATCGGACCAGAATTCCCGTGCTTGATTTATATGGAAAGATTCCGGATCGACCCAGCTTGGATTGTCTGATTGGTAAGGCGAGTCTTCATCTTCACTGGGAGGTCGTTTAGGATACTTTGCGTCTGAATCGAGAGAGAAATAGTCGTACTTGATCGCACCAGCATCAGAGTCGTAATTAAGTCGTGGCGACTCGAGCTCTTTCGTAGGTTTATGAAGTGAATCGGAAGAGCGAAAAAGCTCCCAGTCACGAACGTCGCTGATATCATCCATGGAGAGAGAGAAAGAGAGAAGGAGAGAGAGAAACAGAGAGAGAACAATAAAACTATAGCGGATATGGATTCGATCCTTTTGCTGTAGCTCTTTTGAATGGAGAGAGAAGAGAGAGAGGGGAACAGCCGAACAGGTGTCTAACTTCTGTACAAAAGTAAACACAAAATGTAGCTGCAACAGGAGCTGGAACGTACAAATATGCGCAACTATTATTTGAATAGAAGCATTGGAATTAATTGCAACTATGATACGAACCAAGTGTAGGGAATTATTAGTGGGGTGGTGGCGGGGGGGAAGGAGCTTACGTGTTAAATCGGGGAGCGGAGATAAATCGTGTCCTATACGAGAGAACTTGGGAGCCATTCATTTTCATTCGTTACCAGAAAAGAGACCTGCGTTGCTGGTTGCTACAGTTTTTTTTTTTTTTTTTTTTTTGCTTTGTCGTTTGTCGTGGTGCTCTTTATTTATAAATGTGTTTTCAATTTATTTTACTTGTATAATACGTTTGATTTCAAATAACGTGTTTTATTGTGATTAAACTGATCTTTGTAATTTTGTTATCTAATCTTATTGATGCATGTTTCATGTACAGGAGCATTTATATTTGTATGTTTTTGGTAATTGAAATTTTTGTTCAGATTACACGATGAAATATTGTTAAAAATAAGAGTGAAGTTATGGTGTTTGTGCAATTACGGTGAAGCTTGTATTTGTGATCTATATCTCGAATTTTAAAGTAAAAATCGATCTAAGCAGTTGAAAATGTTGTCTATACTAAAATCAACTTATGACTCAAAATTTTCATTTTTAGATTTGTTTACTATTTTAAATCGTTAGATCAATGTTTTTTCACTTGTTCGATAAAATAGTAAAATCATTTAAAATTATTTACTATAATTGACAGTTGTATGCTTGCAACTTACACACGTGATTAGGGTTAATTAAAACACCACATCTAGTTTTTGGCGTCGTTGCTGGAGGCAACGGTGATTTTAGTTACAAATTTGAGTATTTTAGTTTAAGTTCAGTTTTTTAAATTTTTTTCTAGTGTCTTTCTCTCTGACTCTGTAAGTTGAAAACTTGAATGAGAACCGTTATGTCATTATTATTAGCATATTATTATTATTACTGTACTTTTATTTTTACTATTATTTTATTATTTATTATATTTTATATTATTATTAATATTTATTTTGATTTTTTTTATTTTAGATTGAATTTTATTTCTAGTCTTTCTCAATTTATTTGAAAATAAAAACTTTGTTGGTGTTGCCGTTATGTTTATCCGATCTAATTGCGTGACTTAATGAGCTACAAGCCTACAACTATTTAATTGGAAATTAATGTTTTTAGTGGAGAGTTTGACGTTAGAAAAAAAATAGAATACTAAGATGGTAACTGGTAAGGACTGAAGAGGTTTTTTTTCGACTTAATGAGCTACAACCTCATATTGATGATAGAAGTTTGTAAATAAATTTTTCTGTGAATTTTTTCGTTTCAATATAATTTCTGCTCATCTCCAAATTCCAGTAATATTAAATAGAAACAATTTGAGAGATATTCACCATTATGTACATCACGACAGATGTAGCATATTAACATTTTTCCAACAAACTTATGTGCTTCTAAAACATAATTTCGTGTAATTATTGTTATTATTATTTTCAGACCTCTTTCATGAAGATGTGCCTGAATTGATTTGCTGTGCTCATCTTACACGAGGAACTGTGCTTACTATTTGATTATCTACTTGATAATGATTCGGAAGAAATGCCATAAAATTCAGACAAAATGTAAATATGCATATGAAGGTCGGCTGCAGACGCCGTATGGAATTATCAAGATTCGTCCCCCCCCCCCCAAAAAAAAAATAGCAAAACTATATGAATTTCTTAACAAAGTTGATACAAAACTGCAGCAAAAACAAATGCAACTAAAAATATTTTATTCAATGGGAAAATTTTGTAAATTACACTATTTCTGTTCACAGTAACACAAAGTAAGGCTTCTATACCAATACAAATGAACAAGCGGGATCCAGATCAGTCCTGGGTTTAAAAAACACGAGGAAAAGATAAAGGAAAGCGAGACAACAGAAGAACTAATAACATACCCCAAAAATGACAAGATGGGCCCGCTTTCTGCTTCACTGACCTCAATCAAATAACCAAGAGTCTGCATTCAAATATACATGGAAACAGAGAAGGTCTCTTGGAACAATACCGCACACAATTCCAGGGAACTAATAAAACCAATACATGCTATTAAATATTAAGGGGGAGTAAAAAACTTGGAAGAAAAACAAAAGAATAGAGCAAGTGAAACAAGGCTACACGATTGCAAGCCTCCATAATATGTTTTGCACCGATATGGCAATCATCTCCCAAAGATGGGCACAAGTCTAGAATAGCTCCTCTGAGTTGAATTTGTTCCATGCTTCCTAATTCACACAAGAGAAAATTATATAAAATTTTACGGTTTTGAAGTTAAGAACTTAAAATGAGTACTGCATTAGGTGCAAGAATATTAGTAACATATTGATGAGCTTTCATATTGCCACCAAGCTCATTTTGGCATATCTCTAAGTTTCAAAAGTATTTTTCATTTGCAAAAAAATAAGATATCAGTTGCATGTCATGTGAAGAAAAAAAGGGTTTTGGATAAGTGCATTATATAATAACACAATAACATTATTTTCTTAAAATGGCATTTTTTACCCAAAAAGGTCATTCTGTCTGAAGAAATAGTACGTCAAATAGGGGAGTGCACATGCAATATTATATTGTTTCTCACTGCTTGATTGCTATAAACAGAATTGTTGTAGATGCACACGAACCTTGAGAATATCAAAGACTTTTTCAGCTATATACTTTTGCTGGATATTAGCACCTTTCTGTTGCACCTTGTCTGGATGTACACAAAGAGTCGCCTTCCTGTACACCTTTTTCACAGACGCACCAGTGATGAGGTCAGCCATGGACACAGGCTGCCACCCACATTCTTGCCACAATATCTTTTTGCATTTAACAGACAACAGAAAGAACAGCAAAAGGATCAGACATGAGTTGATAAGTAATTAGTTATCATATATATCTTAATGGACTGATGCTCAATTGCAACTCAGCTTGAAAAACCTCAACCAGATTTTACTGGATTATGTTTTTGTTCCAATCAGGCATTATATTTTGAGACCCAACAATCTCAGTTGAATTCTTATTAAAGTCTGGATCAAATATACCAAACTTTATGGTCTGAAGTCTGAACCCAAACCAACCAATAGGTGCCACTAGCAACCCTGAGATTCTATCTACTGATGAAAACAATTTATACACAGCAATAGGCTCTCACATAATGCAAGCTTGATAGCAAAGCACGCAAGTTGCCTTCTTTGCCAGCAGCCCATCGCCTGATCTCAAAATCAAGGGATTCACCGATCCTCTGAAATAACCAAGAGATATAATAATGCAAATTAGACAAAAACACAGTTATGGACTTGAATTAATGTGTGCTACATGCAATTATAGTTTATGTATATTAGAATGGGCTATTTCACCTGTTACCCTTTAAAAGCTTTAAATTATCACATAGCATTAATAAAGCATCTAAATTTCAACAAAGCATAGGGGTTATAGTGTATAACTTCATGAAAAACATGTCCAAGCATACTCCCTGTTCCCTAATTATCTTTAACCACTGCTCTGCTGAAATTTGGGTACATGAGAAATTTTTATTTATGGAACAGTATTTACTATTACTAATAATACGAAGGTTTGAATTGGTATACATCAATAAGGTTCCTGTACACTATAGGTGCAAAAGGTACATGAAAAATATTAAAGAGCAGTTACATGTTTCTCAGCCTGTTCATTTTGGGCTTGCATGTCACGATCGTTCTTCTCCCGCAAAGCTTGTGCCTGCATTGTGCATCATTAAAAAAAAATTCAAGGAATTAAACAACAGAATTCTAATATAAATAAAACAAACGAGTCAGTAATAACCATTTAACCCTTATACGTGGTCTTCATCCCACATTCGTATTCATATTTCATAGCATCAAGTTCAGTGCACAGGGTGATAATCTACCAAACCAGGCACATCTCAACAATGTACCGGACAGCATGACCAATATGGAAAGAACTGCATGCATCAGATAACCCTGAAAGACAGCTTCGAAAACCAGCAAAGTACAGATTGGAATATCCAACTTTGCATTCCAACAAAGAAGGGGCCTGGTATAGCATCAGGAGTATTGGTACTCTAGCCCTTACCAAGCTACCAGATAAAAAAAATTAGAATGACAACAAAAATTACCACGCGTTCCTGAGTCTTCCGTTCACGTTCAAACCTGGCCCTTCTCCTTTCTTCAGGCTCGCCCTCAATTTCTTGAAACTCTCCTCCGGATGATGAAGGACCTAAAAGAAAATAAATGAAAAGAATAATGGACACCTACAACAAAAGCATAGAGAAAAACCCACAACTCTAATAAAACTAACAGATTGCCATACCACTTTTAAAAGACTCCACTACCTAGAAAGGCTACTGAACAGGATAATTTTGCTGATAATATCTTACAAGATCGTATGTAGAGAATTAGTCAAACAGACAGAGCTATAAATATCACCATAGACATGAGCCATCTAGATAAGCCTAGGAGTGAACAGTTGCAAGAGGTTGAATCCAAATGCCAGAATACTTGAAGAGGAACGACCC